>OX333076.1:45893528-45923496 GCA_946863875.1 Alloplasta piceator | reverse complement strand
TTTCTGGGCTCTCCTGTTCAGAGAGCTCGAAGCTCGTTGAATTCACGAACCAGCAGTGTCCCTCGTGATATTGTGCATCTGTACTCGCGTTATCCGTCTCTCTTTCGCCATGTATATTCAAGTTACCGACCAATCAACCTCGATCCGATTATCCCTCGAGTATGTACGATCTAGCCGGACTACCCTACATTTATGCCTATAGACGTTGCTACCGGGTAGTGCTTGAAAAATATAATACAGCGGGATAATTTTGAGGAGACCGTAAAATTAAGCGCGAGCATTTATTTGAAGGAGGAAGTTATTTGCGGAGAAGGAAATTTCGTTGGCCAACAATTATTATCACTAAAGTTTTTTTAATTTTCAAGATTAAATTTGTTTATTTTTCCAATATGATGAAGCTCTTTTTTATCGATAGGACCGAAATTTTGAAAAATAGTTGAGAAGAGTAAAAACTTATTAATAATTTTTGTTCAGTGGATTAATTTTTGTTTAATGGAATATTTGTAAAGAAATTATCTAAAATTGACCTCATCGATCGATCCGATAAAATCTCCAAAGAGGCGAACGACATTAGGGCCCAATTTCCGAGTCGATAATGTCACTCGCAACGATATCGGTGTAACGGTGATGTTTTTCTGGGGTCAAAACGCCAGTTGTAAGTAATTTTTTACGGCAATGATATTTTTCGATAGTCATCGATGGAGATGGCTAAAAATAATTACTCATTCGATGAGAAATGCTTCGTACAAGCGGAAAATAATGGCCACTCTATAATGCGTATACATGTATATACTTAACATGATAAACAAGTGGCGGGCTCACGGTGAAACGTCGCGTGAACACAATCGCGACAAAGTGCCTTCGTTTATTATGACATTCAGCCGAGTGAAAAAATAAATAAGAAGTAAAAAAAACTATTTCCGCAACGTTTAACGGGCGTTCTCTACTCGAGCGTCCGGCAGTGGTGTCAGCGAGACAGTTTTTTGTTTCTATTCGTACTCTGTGTGTGTGTGTGTGTGTTTTTCTCTCTCGTCTTGCCAAGACAAGAAAACTCGACAATTATTTCTTCACGGTAATTTACCACCCTCGTATCAATGCTAATTACCGCAGAGGAAGTAAAAAACCGAAAAAACGATCGAGTATCTCGGTATAATGTGGTTATTGATAATAATGTGAAAACATCGAATCTTCCGCCGGATTGAAAAAAAAAACTTGTTTTCTTCGACATTTTAATTTTAAATGTTTTTTTTCTCGTAAATGACAATTTTTTACATTAGCATTTTTTTTTCCTTTGTCGTTTCTCATTTTACAAGTCATTCGATTCATTTAATAACATACAGCTTTAATAATTAAGAAGGCATTTTTAATTTGAATTTTTTATTATTCATTGTCAAAATAATTAAAATAAAATTCTACAACTAAGATTTTTTAATAAGGAGCTTCCAAATCGTTTAGAAATTTTGACTGAATCATTTTGATAATGAAAATCTCGTGTTACCAATAATGTTATATTTTTATCGCCATTTTGATGTACCAATACCCATGACCTTAAGACCGCTTGAGAAATCTTGAAGTATCAATTCCCTATAAAGGGATTTCGGGGGGTCCAAAATGCTCCCTCCACGGACTTGGGGGCAAACGGCCGTAAATTCTTATGACGGTGTTACACACGGTCAATGTATATCCGAGGTTATTTCCGTGATCTAATTTTCATTTGGGTTTCCACTTTGAGCAGAGGAAACGTGGTTCTCGGAGCGCGAAGAAAAAGCTGAAAAAAGGGATCTTCGTATGTTTTTCTACGGTTGAACGACAGAGAAAAGAGAGAGAAAAATAAAGAGATAGAAAGAAAGCGCGAGAAAGACAGAAGAGAAGTGTATCCCCGGGAGTAATGCTTTCTCTCTCCCTCTTTTACTTTTTTATCCGCGTCTCTTTCTCCCGACGGGGGTGACTCGGCGCGAGGCGAGAAGACGCGCGAGCGAGACAAGGAAGCCTCTTTTTGCTCGGGCGAGCAAAAAAGGAAAGGAAGCGAGACGGAGACTCTCTTAGTACGTATTTGTGTGTGATGTGAGAAAGAGAGAGAGAGAGAGGGAGAGAGAGAGAGAGAGAGAGAGAGAGAGAGAGAGAGAGAGAGAGAGAGAGAGAGAGAGAGTGAGTTAGGGCGAGAGCATTATATAGAAACATCGGTTAAGGGCGAGAGGGTAATAATAAGGGACAGCAGAAAGTGAGAGAGAGAGAATTATGCAGAAACATTGAGTGAGAGAGGAAGGGCAATAAAGGAACGAAGACAGGCGAGAAAGATGGAGGGAAAGGAGACAATAGAGCCAATATAATAGACAAGGGTGGAAAATTTCGAGCCAAGTATTATCCTCTCTCATTTTATCTCTCTCTCTCTCTCTCTCTCTCTCTCTCTCTCTCTCTCTCTCTCTCTCTCCTCTCTCTCTCTCTCTGTTGGATCTATACGGACATAGTCGACGAATACATCGACTACCAGCAGCCCGTAGCGAAGAGAAGCAGGTAGAATCCTGGGGTAGAGTCCCCTTGTACACGTTACCGCTGTTGAAACGGAAAATGGCGTATTTTCCGCGCTCCTTTACCAAAGAATACGTCCTTCTGATGAATCCCCAGCGACGTACAAACGCGGACTGGTGGAAGCGAGACAGCGATAGCTCGTCGTCGACAATGGCGTCGACTCCGCTATCCGGCCATTTCTTTCTGGGAAAACATCCTCAATTACCTTATCTCTCTCGCTCTCCTCTCTTCCTCGTCTCGATTAACTTCGCGAAACAAAATTCGATGCCTCGAATCTCAAACGGTAAAACGTAAAAAAAATACTCTTTCATTTGTACGAGAAAATCGTTCGAACGCTTTGCGAACGATTTATCTCGTACCATCGATTTTCACGCCACTGCTCTCACGAAGCTGTGTCGTGTGTGCGAGAGAGAAGCGGAGAACGCGAGCGAGAGCGAGAGCGCGACATCGGCGTGGCGAGACGAGCAAACGAGATAGAGCGTCGACGAAAAGAGGGACAGGAGGGGTGGGGGGTCTGGTAGAGTCGTCGAGTGTCGAGAAGCGAGGGGGAAGGAGGAAGGGAAATACTACTATGAAGCTGCTTCAGTAAACGCCAAGCGGTCGGCCTGTTGGTCGGCGTGGCGAAGACGATACTTAATATTTTTCTTCGTTTTCCACACGATTTCATCGTTCCGTGATTAAACTTTGCGATATTCTTCACTCATCGTGCGCGAATTAAATCGATCGATCGACGCGACTCTAATCGTCACGCGAAAATATACAAATTTTCCCTTCGTCGCTCGACCCGTGTTTTACCCCCACCACGCGCGACACTGTCTCCTCCCTCCCCTCCAGCCAGACTCCGCGCCCCCTCTCCGCGCACTCGTCGTATGCCAAGACTCGACGTGAAACGCGATTGTGGACGCGCATGGATGAATAACATCAAAGTTCCGGTCCTGTGATATACACGTATACATATATATGTATGTATTTATATTTATGTACGTACGTGTTCCTGTGCGTGGCGTTTAGCGTCGTGAACTTCCATTAATCGCCGTGTATCTCCGTTAGGATGAAAAGTGAGGTTAGAGTCGCATTAAGTGCTAGATATATATGTACAGATATATATCTTTGTATGTTGAAATAGGTGAGTGATGCTCGGCGTGTCGCGGCAAAGCACGCCTCGTACACGATATTGTGCTCGTCGATAATTTATGCCCTGTGCAAATGTGAGTTTCATTTGTGAGTTTCGTGCGCATTCGCATTGATATATATATATATATATATATATATATATATATATATATATAGGTATTTGTGTTGTGTACACAGAGTGTAGCTTCGCAAAGTGCTTGTTGGTTACGGTGCTCACAATTCACGGGTATTATCATCGGAGAGCTCAGATATACCGGAGGATTAAATGAATTTAAAAAAAAAAAAAAATACCATCAAATGCCATTGTAGATTGCAACGCGAAAATGGAGGATTCTTCCGTGATTCATTATCAACGTGGATGATCGACGCTCTCGTCAAGGTGATTCATGATTATTTTCTCTCTATTTTTTTTTAAATCTCTTATCCTCTTATCACGTCCCAGTGGTAAAAATTGATGTTTTTCTTTGTTCTTCTTTGAGATTAAAAAAAAAGTAATTAGGAAGCTGGAATTTTTGATAAAGAATGCGTTTCCGTAATATCGGTCTTTTGTATCTCGGACCGTGACCGTGTATCTTCATTTTCTTATTTTTTACGCTCTGTTTGGTGGCTCCGCCATCGATGAGACGGCAGAGGGAGACTTTTTCTCGCTCTCCTTTTCGCTCTTTCTCGTCGAGACACTGAGCGCGTTTCGTGAATTTCTCCTTCTTTCGCTCCTACCTCCTTGACTTTTTTTTGCTCTTTTTCATCGAAACTCATCTTTTCTTCTGAAAAATTGTAAACGGAGTACTATGATGATTATTGGCAGAGACAATTTTTCTCCGAGAAGACTACGTTCTGGAACGATGTTTTTCTGAAAGGTTGTTTTTGTCTGAGCTTTTCATAATCTTTGTTTGTAATGGAAAAGGATTATTATTCTTTTTGTGTCGTTGTTCTTTCTTGTTTGGTGACTCCGCCGTCGAGGAGCGGTGGAGTCTGATCTCTCTCTTTCTCTCACGACGCTCACGGAGCACGTTTCCGTGAGTCCTTTCTTCTTCTTCTTCTTCTTCTTCTTCTTCTTCTTCTTCTCGTCTTTATTCTCGAGTCTCCTTCTTCTCCTTCTTTACTTCTCGATATCCGGAGGCGAGCAAAACGTATAAAAACAGCAAAAGCCACGGCAAGATACGAAAGACAGCGACGACGGTGAAGTCAGGCTCGGGAACCCGGTTTCCGTTTGCGCATATGCGCTTCCAGTGAGCGCACGCGCGAGCGGTGAGACACGCACACGAATTTTGAAAAGACTCGCACCGTGCTGAGCCCCCATTAAAGTGAAGCATATAAGCGATGTACACTACCGGTGAAAAGTTTCCGGAAAAAGGTCTGGAACTTCGTGTTTTTAAAATTATTTTTACAATTTGTTTCTAGATTTGGACTCTATTTTGAAAATAACTGTTTTTCGTCTTTTTTCCCTCTCTTCAGGTGCACCCATCTTCCAGAGATTTTTTTTTAAATACATTTTTACGATTCGATTTATAAAGGGGATAGTTCGAGCTTCAATTTCCTTTTTTTTTTAACTTTGAGCGTTTTTTTCCAAAGTTATTCTGTTTTTTGTGAAAACGGAGGAAATTTGACAAATCCCGTATAACACGAAAACAAAGAGGATTCACGAAAAACTTCAAGATAGCAAAAAGCTGCAACTGTTTTCGTTGAGTTCAGAGGAATTTTTTCAGATTTTTTTTTCCAACATTTTTCTTTCTCATTTTCTGGGTCGGAGCTCTGATCATTCAATTACCATAACTCGAGAAGTATGGGATTATTGATAAAATTTCAAGCGGAGAAAATACTTTATTTTACCATTATCAACACATTGGAATTTTTTTTCAAATTTTTTCCCTACATTTTTTTTCCAGCCTTAACATGAGAAAACAAAATGTTGGAAAAAAAAATCTGAAAAAATTTCTCTGAACTCAACAAAAATAGACGCCACTTTTTGCTATCTTCAAGTTTTTCACGAATCCTCTTTGTTTTCGTGTTACAGGGAAACCGGGGACAATTGTGACAATTCCTCTTTTGGCTTTTTCTGGGCCCGAAGTACAATGCTTACGTAAATGACACGTATACCCTTGCATAGAGCATTTAATGGTCCACAAAATGTTTCTATGTTGAAGTCTGTAACTATCGAATTGAAAAAAAGTATAGGCCTTTGTACAAAGTGTAAGAAATTGATACAAACGTCCCCTACCCCGGGGCAGTTGTAACAGTCGATGGGGCTAATTGTAACATAAAATGTTAACACAAAATTATATCTAATATTGTGACCGATATTATATAATATTATTACAACATCAAACATTATCACACGGATATATAATACGGTCACAATGATAAAATTTTAATACATGAAAATAGTAAAAATCGTAAAAATGTATTTGAAAAAATTCCTCTGGAAGATGGGTGCAACTGAAGAGAAGGCGAAAAAAGGCGAAAAACAATTTTTTTCAAAATAGAGTTCAAATCTAAAAACAAAATGTAAAAATAATTTTAAAAACATGAAGTGAAGTCGAATTATTTTCCTCTAAAATGCCGTTTGGCAAATTAATTCTTCATTGATAATCGTTCCTAATATCGAACACGTGGAATACATTTTTGCATTTATTTTATTTTTATATGCCGGGTGCTTCATCCGGCGCTTCTCTTCTTCGCGCACCACGCACCGTTCTCCGAGCTTCCTCTTTAAATATATACACATACGCACTCATGTACCTGCGGGCGCCCGCGCGCAGGTGTGTGTGTGTGTGTGTGTGTGTGTGTGTGTGTGTGTGTGTGTGTGTGAGAAGGAGGGAGTAAGCGAGAACGAAAAGCCACAGTGGATTACCGAGTACGCAGCAGACAAAGGATATGTAACCAGCGCGCTCCTTGGCTTCTTCTCTTCGAGCACACATTTGCCCCCTCGAATGCACCAACTCCATTCTACACATGTACAGTGTAACCCAACTTTACACGTACACGGATCTTATTATAGTATTGCATAATACTATGATATCCATATGTAGGTGATTATTGAATTTAAATGAGGATGAGGTAGGATTCTGTATTATCAAACATAGTTGTAGGATTTACAATGGTCGCAGTTTATACAAGCATAGTTACAGCACGCATGAAAATAGTTTGATCAATTGACTTTGCCATGAACATAGTTGCACATCCCATCATAGTTGGAATGAAACATAATTGGGTTAATTTTGAATTCACGGATTTTATGTGAAACATAGCTGCGCGTGTTTATCGTTGGAGCAACTTTAACATAGTTGAGCGGCCTATCGGCATATTTGATTCAACTATAAGCACAATTGGAGTACAAACACGGTTTAAGCAACTACGGGTGTATTTATTGAAGTAAAATTATCTGTAAACATAGTTGCTCCACCTAAAGGAATAGTTGGCATAACTATGCGCATAGTTGCAATTATAGTGGATGGTTAGAATATTTATGAACATAGTCGAAGCTTCCGTGAACATAGTTGAACATAGTTCGTCTATTTATGGGTATAGTTGAACCAACTATGAACATGGTTGTATTGTTTACGTACATAGTTGCAATATCTATGCGCATAGTGCAATTAACTATGATAATACGAATGCACACACATTCTTCAATATTTTTCCACAGACGCTCGCAAACGTTGGCTCAAAAGCGCTCCAATTATATGTATTCGACAGCCCTAGACTTGACTTATACGGGACACTAAACTGAGTTTTTTAAATTATGTTTCATTGAATATACGTGAGCCACTATTAAGTGCTAGTTTCAACCCAGAGCCACGTATCCGTACAAACTTCGAGGTATCTATGTACTTTTACAATGTAACATAGTATATAACGTAAAATTGATTACTATACGGCAACTTAGCGTCGTATCTCTCTGAAGCAGAACACTTTTAAGTTTCAAGCGCTCTGCATTACGCTATCTCTCTCTCTTTCTTTACCTCTTTAATTTTCCTCGTACATATATTCGTGCCGTCACACTACGGTGAAGCCTCCTTGTACCGTACACGAGGAATTTCTCTCCTTTTTCCTTCTCGTATTTACGCTTTTATTTTTCTCCCTCCTCACTTCCCTCCCTCCCTCTCTCTCTTTGGTCTTTACCGATGCCCTTTCGTTTCCTTCCCCTCTGACACATTCGCAAGCTCGTTCGAATGTTCCCTCGGCGGTTGGCAAAGTACCAAAAACCACCGCCAGAGAGCGGTACCCAACGAATGAGCCATTCTCGTTTTTCGGAACGCCATTCCCTCCACCGTTTTTTCGGTATTCCCTGCGGCCAATTATCCATGCGCGAAACATGCAAAAATCTCGCCTCCTCCGTTCCCCGATTTTATCGTCTCATTCGTGACTGGTTTTTGAAATACATCGTACATCCCTCCTCATTTCGATGATCCTGAAGCAATGATGCTTTATTTTTTCTATTCAAAAAGTTTGCGCCGTTTAGGAGCAACGAAAAAAATGTATAAAAAAAAAAAATCGTTCTAAGAAATTTTTGCAGTGGAAAAACGTTGAAATATATTCCGGGGCCTTTATTGATGACTTGGGATGCTAAATGCACGAGCAAAGCTTAAATCTTACTAAAAACGTATTTCTAAACAATGTATTTTTTTCCTCATCTCATCGTTATAATTTTTAATTTTTCGACGCTAGAGTTCATCGCTCATAGCTCATAGCTCATTTCATATTCGATGAAATAATTGCCGAAGAGATTTAAAAAAAAATATATCGTGCAGGTTTCTCAGTTTTTTCCTCTCAAGTTTAAACGCACTTCATCTCCGTCTCTCTTCCTCTGTCATTCTGGTCAAGAGAGGGAGACAGAGAGAGAATTTTGAGCACGGGACTTTGGAAAGTACAAGTACGACCTCGTGATGCCTCGAGAGATGGCCTCGTATAAGAAATAGCCTCCGTGTTCGCAAGTGTATTATACGACGACCTTCATTATCCGAATAAAAAACGGATCCCCGAGAGAAAGAGGCACGAAGGAGGAGGGTTTCGTGCATCGCAACCCAAAGTAAAACCCGGAGATTCTTATCATCATTAGAAAAAAAATGAAAATCATGACAAATTATGACCGAAAGAGCAATTGATCTTTCGGTCACAGAGATAAATCGTTGAAAATTGAAATAAGCATATTATTTCTTGGATCATTTAAGAGCTTTGCGCAGTCAGAATTTCCAAAAAATCAATTTTTTCATTTTTATAAACAAAAATTTCATGTCAATCCGAGAAACATTTTCAAAGTTGAAAATTTATTTATTTATTAAAAATTTCTGAAAAATCGCTTTTTTCGGCCTCTTGACTGCGTCCAAATTCTTAAAAAATTGTCTTCCATATACATGTATAAATTTTATATATGGGTCATTCCATGTCAAATCGACCAAGAGTGGGAACCGACCCCTTTCAATTTCGATGAAATTTGGTCAGAAGTTTTCGTTTTCAATAAAACGAAGTTCCACCAAAGGAAACAAAATTTGAAACCCTTTGTTCAAAAGTTATGCAAGATTTAAAATTTCACTATTTTTTAAATCTTTCAAGTTTATTTTTTTAATGTTTCGAAAACTATTATAGGCACGATAAAATCGTTCTGGGTTCATCTTGTAGAGTGTACTCGTGGGTACGAACAAAAAAATATTCCGAAAAAAAACATTGAATAATGATGAATTTGGAGAATTTTGAATTTTCAAAAATCGTGAAAATCCATGTTCCGTATTAAATTTTTGGTTAGATTTTTTTTTATACCATACCTTGTACTGATCTTAAAAAATTCTGAAATTTTCAGAAAGGTGTTTTTTGTTTTTTCAAAAATATGAATATTAGAATTTTTAAAAATCGTGCAAATCCACGATCAACATTAAATATTTGGTAAAATTTTGTTTATACAATAGCTCATAATGATCTTAAAAGATCCTGAAATTTTCAGGGTGGTGTATTTTTGTTTCAAAAATACATATAAATTGTTGAATTTTTGTAAAAAAAAACATTTTTTACCTCTCAGTTAAGTAAAGTTGAGCAATCGTGTAGTTTTGTAATTTTGAGCAGTAAAACAAAGTAAAAGTAACAGTATTTTGGTAAAAAAAAAAAATTTGTTTACCAAAACTCAAAAATTTACATTTTTTAAACAAAAAACACCATCCTGAAAATTTCACGATGTTTCAAGATCAGTACAAGGTATTGTAGAAAAAAAAAATTGAACAAAAAATTTAAAGTTGATCGTGGATTTACACGATTTTCAAAAATTCAAAAATTCATATTTTTTAAAAAACAAAAAACACCTTTCTGAAAAATTTAGGATCTTTTAAGATCAGACAATATTATATAAAAAAAATGTAACCAAAAATTTAATACGGAACTTTGATTTTCACGATTTTTGAAAATTCAAAATTCTCCAAATTCATTATTTTTTTAAGTTTTTTTTCGGAATATTTTTTTTTCGTAGCCGTATACGCTCCAAGACGAACCTGGAACGATTTTTTTTCATAACCACAATAGTTTTCGAGATATTTAAAAAATAAACTGGAAAGATCTAAAAAAGTGTGAAATTTTGAATCTTGCACAACTTTCGAAACAAAATTTTTTAATTTTTTTCCTTTGGTAGAACTTGGTTTTATTGAAAACGAAAAATTCTGACCAAATTTCATCGAAATTGAAAGGGGTCGATTCCAACTCTTGCTCGATTTGACATGGAATGACCCATATATATTATAATTACAATAATTGTAATTAATAAAAATTATAATTATGATTACAATACAATATTTACATATTTTTATTCAGATTGTCACATTTTTTTTTGTACGCCCTAATTGTCGGTGTAATGATGTACGTTTACATTGTACAGGTTTAACATCGATCCACACGTGACGTGAATTATATTCATGATAAGTATATACAACCTGTGTGTATAAGACACGCTCGTAATAGGATCAATCGTTGCATGAACATCTGCGACCCCAATGCCGACGTTACAATGATCGCGGCTAAGCGCCCAACACAGTTTTCTATACTCGTTGAAAAAAAAACTCACCGCCGAAAGCCTCCTCCTACCGATGGTCTCTCTCGCCTCTCTTGGATCTTTTTATTTCTCTCTCGTTCTTCGATCTCTCGCTGCACATACACAGAAACCCATCGCATATTTACCATATGCCGAGTGTGGCTTTCAACATTTTTCGGTTTCGAGTGTGTCTGACTATGTGTTTGTGTACGCGCGCGCGCGTGTGTGTGCGTTTGTGTGTGTACAGCTGCAGGGTATGGCAAAAACTCACGCCTGTGCAAGTATTGCAGCACGAAACTGCACAAGAATGAGTTTTGAAGTTCTCTTTTTTTCTCTCTTTCACTCTTTTCTCTCTCTTTCTGGCTCTCTGCCGCAAACAGAACGCTCTCTGCCCAGAACAAACGTTATTTATGCTATTTCAAGAATTTTTCAAAGCTTTTGAATCGTCTCTGTTTCCTCATGAAGGCATTTTTTGGCGACGACAAAAGGCCAACAAAATCTGATTTTTTTTTATGGATGTAGGAAAATTACAAAAACGATGTTTTCAAAAATTCTTGAATTAACAATCGTCTGGAATTTTGAAATGGTTAAAAATTTGCCACTAAGTTTGGTGCAAATTCAACAGAGTGTTTTTGCGTCAGTTTTAATTTTCTTCAAAAATATTTTCAAGACATTCGACTCATTTTTTTAATTTCACATTGATTGGAAGAAAAAAATCAAGAATATTGATCATCAATTCTAGATATCCTTAAACTTTGGATCTGGCAAAGTTTCAATTTTGAAAATCCCGGAAAATTGAAGTAAATTTTCAATAAGGCGCAGCTGTCGTGTTTGAACTGATAATTTCTTTATTTCTATCTATATTGTTTATTTTTGTTTTATATTGTTTTTCGATAATTTTTCAATTTTCACAAGCCCTTGTTACAATGATTGAAATGTTTCAATGAAAAGGTAGAAAATATTGAAATATTAAATCGTCGAGTTTTTTTCAAAAAATATTAATTACCGCTGCCCGCGTATATCGATATTTATAAATTAGGCTTAATGACAACGTTGAATATATATATTTGCCTCGATGACGAGAGCTGATGGAATATGGGAGAGGGTGCCTATGTAGCCCCTATTTTTCACCCCTCTGATTCCACTTGGCTTGGTCATCTCTCTCTCTCTCTCTCTCTCTCTCTCTCTCTCTCTCTCTCTCTCTCTCTCTCTCTCTCTCTCTCTCTCTCTCACACACACACACACACACACACACACACACACACACACACACACACACACACACACACACACACACACACACACACACACACACACACACACACACACACACACACACACCGTCCCCTCGCTCTAATGTAAGTCTCTTTGATGTGAATCCAACTTCTCCCCTCTCTCTCTCTCTATATATATATATATATATATATATATATATATATATATATCAAGCTTAGGGAGTCTATAATTTATTAGTTCCCGTACATCTTTCTATATCACGACCCACGAAAAAAAAAAATCGACAAAATGAAAAACGACAACTTCATAAAAACATTCGTCACGATAGAAATTTTCTAGACATTTAAACAATTGAAACCTGAAGAAAAAAATCACTCCACAAAAAAAAACGATAATAAAAATATTTGCCACATTTGATGGAAAATTTTTTAAAATTTTTCCAAATATCTCAATCCCATTGAAATTTTTAATCTCTCCGAAAGAAGCATTTAAGCGCGCCATTAAACTATTTGTATTCGCTCAAGCGCGAATATTTTATGGGCCATTTTAATTTGATTTATTCGAGCGATTCGGCGAGACAAAAATATATCTCGCAGACCGTGTCTCGATTCTCCTCTAATTTCCATTTTACTTCATCGTTTTGTACGTTCAACAGCGAGAATATTTTCATTTTTTAGTGATATTTACACTTTGTTCGCGCATTTGGCATTCCAAGTTCTCAATAAAGAGCCCAAAATACATTTCAACAATTTTTCACCACCCCCAAGCTTTCAAAAAAGAATGTTTAAAAAAAACGGAATTATTTTCCGTTGTCTTTAGGTGCAAACTTCAGCATCGTTGAAGAACCGTCGTTGCTAAATATTTTTAAAAAATCGTCATAGAGAAGAATTTTTTTCAGGCTAAAAAAACGATGAAATTTTTTTTTGACAGAATCCCATAAACCCCTAAAGAAAATATACGACGTATAAAAAAGGTGGTTTAATCACGGATAAAATTTTGTCGATTCTTTATTTCCTCGTCGAGTTTCATTCAACATCGTCGAGGAATATCGAACGATTATTTTTTTTTCACGATATTCACCAAAAAGTAAAGATCAAATTACGTGAAATCTTCGTAATATTTATCGTCTTTCACGTGTATCAATTTTTTTGTTATTCTTTCAAACTTCCATCCGAGAGTATTGAATTTTATGCGCGACGCACAAGTGCGTCTTTTTTTTTAAGCTCACAATGGTGAGAAAAAAATCGTGGATAAATAACGTCGTGTGTATATTTACAACGTATGTTTGTGACTTAATTTTCTTCGTCAAAAAGAAAACACGCGATAACGACAATTAACGCCTCGTGAATAAATATTGTATCATTATCCGGTTGAGGGCGTCGAATTGTTTCGAAGATTTCACTCTTTTTTTTCTCACACATTCGTCGATTGTCGAGTGCGTTCGGTTATTTGTATACACGGAACGTTAAACTTCCAATTTCACATTCGAGTCGTTCGATTCTAATTTCAGATTAGATAAGACGGATACGAGAGGAAAAACATTTGTACAAATATTTGGCGATTAAAAGACGTTATTTCGATAGCGGACGTTGAGAAAAAAAAACGAAAAAAAAACTTGTGTCAACAGGCTTTTCTCGTCTCACGACAAACACGAATATTTTACAAGGTTCGCTTTTTCTCTCGTGAATCTTTCGAACGACTGTTTTACACGCAGATGTCGACGCGATATTACATTGTACTTGATGACGCATCAATAGACGATTTCAAAATTTGACATTCTGCTTCGTTTCAGTCATACCGAACTTGAACAGCTGTTTGAGGCAATTAAGAAAATATGAAATTATTTTCAATCGTAAACAAAAATCATTTTCCGACGCCACTTATCTTTTATTCCAACTTTGATAGACTCTGATCAGCAGAATTTTTGATTTTTTTCCATTACATTTAATTGAGCCAAAATTTGTTTACATTATCAAATAGATTCCAATAATCCGCAAAAATCAAACTTCGAGCAATCAGTCTTTGGCAATTCTTACGATGACGAGAAGAAGAATCAAATTTCAATCTTGTCATTTACTTTGCCAACGTTTATCGTTCAATGGGAGCTAAAAAATGTCAAAGCTCGAATCAATTTCGAGTAATAAAAATAAAGAATAAAAACGAAGAAATTAATCAAAATTCAATGGCGAAAAATTTGCATTATTGTTACAAGTGTCAATGTCGGCCGGGAGAAAAACCGAATCGTCGTTTTCCGACTACAATGCAAATTTCTGTTTCCCTAAATATAAATATATGAAACACGAGAGATACAATCTTTTGGATGTTTCTTTCACATAATAAATATTAATACGTAACTCGATGAAGAGAGCGTTGCGTGAATTGTTTCAACGGAACGTAATTTGATCTCTGATCTTGTATTTTATATTCACGAAGACGAAATTATACCGAGACCAAAGAATAAAGCGGTGTAAAGAGTCATTGGAGGGACGAGGGATAGGGGTAAGCGCTTCGTCGGTGCACTTAATGTCTGAATCACGTGCCTTCCGACTATTCTTGCTACGTGTCACTTTGGGCTTTAAGAGGGAGGGCGCGAAGGGCGGGGGAAGGGGACAGATTCACGCAAGGAGACGACGGTGGCGACCTCGTTGTCGTGGCAAAATTGCGCGAGAGATACTCCGCGTTACGTGCTATATATTGATAAACACACATTTTATATACATATATATTGTACATACAATGTGTGTGCTTAAGGTCACGGAATTACTTGTCAGCTCGAACGAGTAGGATTTATTTTGTAATCGCAGCATCACCTTTTTTTTACAATTCGTTGAGCGTATATATACATATATATATCCTTATTTTTTATATTTTCGCTCCCGCATAAAGAAAGCTTTGTTTTCCTAAAAAATGTTTTTTCAAGATCCGACAAACATGGCCGTCGATTTTCTTTTCAGCTGGGCAACAAGGAGGATTATTGAATTTTGAAAGCATCGCTCAAGCGGTTTCGATTTAAAAAAAATTTTGATGTATCATCAAAATAATGTGACAATGGGAAAAAATGTCATGCCAGGATTTTAGTTTTTTTCTTTTCAATCATTTACAAGTTCTTCTGATACAAATAGACTCGATTTTTTTCGTATTTGTGAATGTATTCAAAATGCCGGCTTCATAAAAATATGAAAAATATAAAATCACTGGAGAATTTTTCAAAACATGTCTCTAGCGCTGTAAAAAATTAAAAATAAAAATGCTTGGATGTATTTGCGGAAAAAAATTCCCATTAAAGGGATTTTCAAAAAAATAAGAA
Organism: Alloplasta piceator; assembly: GCA_946863875.1. Classification (NCBI taxonomy): domain Eukaryota; kingdom Metazoa; phylum Arthropoda; class Insecta; order Hymenoptera; family Ichneumonidae; genus Alloplasta; species Alloplasta piceator. The sequence goes on along the minus strand of OX333076.1, from coordinate 45,908,281 downwards.
ACCGCATGGGAACAAAAAACGAGATTGAATGAACTCGAAAATATTGACACAAAGTTGATTGATGAATTAACGCGTGCCAAATATTATTTTGGCACTATAAATACTTTTTCCAAGTATTTTTTTCCGACCTCACTGGACATTTCGAACAGTGATCGCCAGTATCGATTTTTTCGGCTACGATATTGATTATATTGATCATTTTTTTCGAAAAATTAATAGTTAGTCTAAAAATAGTACAAATTTTTTGTAAAAATTCAAAATTTGTGGAAAAATATTGGTAATTTTTCTAAAAAATTAGTGTTCGGTAAGAAAATATTTTCAATTTTTCCAAATAAATTAGTAATTAGCGAAAACATATTAACAAGTATTTCTAAATATAATAATTGGTAAGGAAAATATTACTAATTAATAAAAAAAAAACCAGTAATTTGTAGAAAAGTATACTATTGTGTATATTTACGTATTTGTGTGTACGGATTGAGTCATGGTTATAAGCTCAAACAACTCTATTAAAAAAGTTGTTTTATTTTTTATAATAACTAGATCTTTTGAATATTTCACGCATTAGTATTTATTGTATCGAATGTTATACGATATCGTATAAGTTATTATTAATACGAAGATTTAATCGGTACTTGATAAAAAATGCATTAGTAATTTTTTATTGATTTGTTACTTTTTCCAAAATTAGTACAACATTTCTCCACAAATTATTGATTTTTTTGGTTATTTAGCCATATCTTTCTCGCCAATTACTAATTCTTGGAGAAAATCAATAATATTTTATCGTTAATTACTCATTTTTGAACAAAAAATAGTAATTTTTTTTTGCTAATTATTAATTTTTCGAAAAAATTGGATAATAAAAATAGATTTTTTTGTTGTCGATCACTAATTTCGAACATTACTGTCATTAGAAACTAGAAAAACAGCATTTCACGTTAACAAATCTCCATCCATTGAGATGGCGATAAAACTTTACTGCCACGTTCTCGTGTATTTCGGTGATATTCGAATTCAACACCATCGTTTGATTCTCAGTACGGAATTTGGTATATCCCCGTGAGGCTACGCCATTGCGCGCGCGGGGTGTTCTCTGTGTGGCCGATGGCAAGCATGAGAGAGGAAAGGCAGGCAGCAGCAGGCAGGCAGAAAAGCCCGGAGTGTCTGGATAGGCCGGGAGGGGGGAGAGCGATGCCTCAGTAAGCGCCAAGCGCTCGAACCGGCGACGCGCGTTCCTCGCTCTTCGCTCGTGCATTATAAAAACGTTCGAAAGAGAAACGAAAAATTAAAAAAAAAATAATAATAATAATGAAATAAGTACAAACACCAACACGCCGGTCTTTGATACGCGACGACGGAGAAAATACGAAACGCAAAAAAGTCAATTTTCCGTTATAAAGTTACAATAGACCGGACGAGTGGAAGGATTAATTGGAGTTATTTAGCGTGTTACTGCCGTTGCGGTGGATCGTTTGCCCCTACGTGTAAATATATTTATATCTATATACGTATAGAAACGTATAGTTTCGTGCATCTATGTGTACATATCAGTGTCTGTGGCTGCGTCAATGTGTGTGTGTGTGCCTGTCGGAGTACAAGTGAGTGCGTTGCACACGGATAAAACGACCAGGAGAGTTGTGAGTGTATTTTTTTTCAACGACCTAGCATCGTGCAGCTGAGTGAGTGTGTTGTACGCGTACATGAAAAAAAATAAGAGAGAAAAACGTGTGCGTAACAGTGTGCGTGCCAGTAAAGTTTATCGTCGTGTGAGTTCCATTTCCACGTACACAACACACGCGAATCTCATCCCCTCCCCTCTCCCCGCCGCTTATCCGCACTTTCGTGTACAGAGAAAAAAAAAGCTCCGAAAGAATAAAATTAACACGAAAGAGATAAAAAGCAAAGCCCCTGCATTTTCTGGCCTCGTTCATTATTTTCCTTGTAATTTTCGTCTCGTTTTTATTCTCTTTTCGTCCCGATCTTGCGCGAGGCGCCCGCGCACGCGCCGTAAGAGCCAAAATGGTCGCTCGTTACGCGTCTTTCGGTGACGTGTGCGTGAACATCGAGACGCTCGATCTCTGACGCGAGACATCTCGTCACGCGTCACGTTTCACGAACGGTGAAGAAAAACAAGGAAAACGAGAGAGAAGATTTAAAAAATAAAATCCACAATAACCTCCGATAGTCGTTAATCTTTTTATTTGACAATTTGTCTCTTCATCTTTTCCATCTCTCGCTCTCTCTTTCACACGCTCATTCTCTCCATAGTCGTTCGAACAAACACTCGCTCTCACTCTTGCTCCCCGTCAGCTTCCCATCCCTCCATCATCGCTCCGTTGTATTCCCTCTTTCCTCCGCCGTTGCCGCCACCGTCTCGAGCCGTGAAATTGGATTACCGCGTGGGACAAAGGATACGGTGTGTGCGGTGAGCCCCGCTGCTTGCAACTACCAGAAGTTGGAATATATACATAAATATATGTATGTATGGAGGTATTATATATGTGTGTATATATATATATATATATATATATATAATATAAAAATATGTTGCCTGATGCTGTGTTGAAAAATTTAGCGACCCCTCACAAAAGTTAGAGCTCTCCCGTACATTAAATGACCGTTCTCGTATTGACCCTCATAATTTCATTCCAGCGCCCCTGACCCCTCATAAGTCAAGTAACCTCTCATAAGTTAAGTAATCCCTCACAAGTTAACCCTCCGTAAGAAAAAAACGTCAAAAAAATCTGAAAAAAATCTGAATTACTTTCATAACATTTTTTTCCATGGTCCAATCATCTATTTAACCATTTAGAGGGAACAAAATTTTTTTACAATTGTTCTAATTCCAGGTATATTTCATTTGAAAATTTGGTTTGTGCCTTAAAAGACCCAGTGTACAGACGGAGGGTTGAATGATCCCTCGTATCGAGTGATCCTTCATAATCTCATTTCAGTATCCCTGACCCCTGTAAGGCGACCCCTCATAAGTTGAGTGACCCCTCTCGACTGACCCCCCATAAGTTAAGCGACCCCTCAAATATTAAACGACCTCCCATGAGTCAAGTACCGCGATCCTGACTAATAAACAAATTTCCGGCAGCCGGACGTATGAAAAATTGAGTGACCCCTAATAAGTTAACTTCGGGACCTCTGTGCCCTCATAACTGAAGTACACGACCGTTGGCCACTCGTAAGTTAAGTTCAGAGTCCCTTGATCCTCCCAAGTCAAGTAACCCCTCATGAGTCGAGTCTAGGCTCCCTGATCCAACGTAAGTTAATTCCAGGGCTCCTGACCTCTGATAACTTAAGTTCAGAGCCTGCGGGGGAGAGCGAGGGCGCGTACCGCTCGAATTGCACGAACACTTGGTTTATGTGTATCGGGCATTCCACGTCAAGTCGACCACTTTTGAACGCGACCCCTTTCGATTTGGTTGGAACTTTTTTTATCTTTTTCTACTCTATCAAAAATATTTTTCCGAATTTTTTCAATTTTTTTTGCCCAACCGATAAAAAGTTATGATTTTTCAAAAAAAATGTCTTTTTGTTTTTCAAATGTCTATAACTTTTTCAAAAATTGACCAATCGGGACGATTTTTTTTTCAAAATTTTCGTTTTATAATCTATTTTTCAGACGAAAGTAGAACGAAATTATTCAGACTTATCTTCATCGGTTTTTTTTTTTAATTTTCGGAAAAATTGTTTGAAAAATTGTAGCTTTTTATCGGTTGCGTAACAAAATTTGAAAAAATTCTGTTAAATGTTTTTGATAAAGTAGAAAAAGATAAAAAAAAAGTTTCAGCCAAATCGAACGGGTTTGGGGTTAAAATCGGTCGATTTGGCGTGGAATGACCCATCTACTTTGTACAAAGTATACACGTATATCGCTATCTACGAGTGTCGTACAAGGAACCTTTTGTGTGTGTGTGTGGGGGGGGGGGGAATCTTGTAGCAACCGGTGCAGGGGTTTTGGGGCTTGCCGCAAACGTAGTACATATAGTTGTTGCCCTATAATAGAGGGAGAGAAAAGAGGTATTCTAGCAATTTGGCCGTTAGACGTGGGTTCTCAACGATGAACGCATTAGCGCCATTCTCCGCTTTGAGAGTGATGCCAGCGTTGTCGTCGTATAAATCGAGCGTACCGTGTGAAGGGTGTCTAATGATCTGAAAAATCATGTATTCGAATGAATTTATTCTTTAAACGAAAAATTGAAATACTTTGCAAATTATTTAAAAAATCCAAATTATTCAAAAGAATGATTTACCGAATATCGGAGACTTTTGAATTTTTCGTTGCATCGATCCTTTTGTTGATTTTTCGCTCAGCTGAACGTTAACTGTGCCTCATTGAAGTCTTTTTTTTATTGCTTCTCAGTTTTTTGTTATTCAAAATTTAACTTGACAAAATTGATTTATGAAATGGTAACGAAAAAAGGCTTTAGTTTAGCTAAAATTGATGAATAATTGATTCCAATTGCGAGGAGAATATTCAGCACGCTTTATTGTACGCTAGCGTTTAATATTCCGGCAAATTGCACGTAAATTGTAGGATTCGTAAAAAAAAAAAAGGATTGCGAAAAATCCTTTAAAGTATTTTTCGTTTTTCAAAAGCCAATATTGACGCAAAATCATGATTCTTTTTGCTCAACCGTCCGTGCATCGCGAATGACAATGGGCGAGAGGGAGTGAGAGAGACGAAAACGGTTTGCTCCACGTTCGTTGATCGTGTTTTATCGCTCGACGGTTTGTATACGATCGAGCTCTCACGTGAGCCTCTGGCTGCCTCCGGATCGATGGCTCCGCGCTCCTGCGCCTATCGTCAGAACCACGCGCAACGACTCGCACAATCAAATATTTTCCTTTGTATGCTTTCGGGTGTAGCTTTGTGGAAGGGGGAGGGCGGGGATTACAGTCCAGCAGAAATTTTTAAAAAATATTTTTCTCAGAAATCCTTTCGTCGAACAAAAGCTAAATAGAGAGTCGTAAGCGTACATGATTAAATTAAAAAGTGGAAACAGCTTCACTATTCTTATCAATTTCACGCAGTTATTTTTGAGAAAAATTGCGAGGGAATTTTTTGCTCCATCCGATTTTAATCCACGAGCGCAGGAAACCGGAAGTAAGGGTCTCAAGGGGTTTAAATCCGATTGTAAAATACGATAAATCATTTTTTTTTGTTCAAAACAATATTTTTCGATGGTATATCATTTCAAAAATGTCCTCTGAATGTTTAATGGCGCTTGGATCAATAATTTTGAAATTTCCCATTTTTGAATCCTTTGTAATAATTTTTTTTTTTTACGAAAAAAAAGCCAAGTGTCCTTCGGATGTTAATTTTCGAAGTACCAAAATTTCTATAAAAATACGTAATCGTAATTAGACAAAAAAAATTTGTTTAAAAAGAAGATGAATATTACAATTTTCGTAATTTCTTTCATAACTCATCTTTCTAAACTCATCTTTTTTTGAAAATTATTTTTCGTTATTTCAAAGTATCGGATATTTAATGCAAAAAATAATCAACACTTTTCTGTTTGATATTTGACGGGAAATTTTTGCTCTTTCTTTGACCATAAAATTCGAAACGGTTGAAATTTCGTTCGCCAAGTTTAATTTTGTGAAAATTATTTCTATGGAAATGGGGAACAAAAAATTGGTGCGAAAGGGGAAATGACGGGCGCCGGCTGTTGGGATGAAAATTAAATCGTCGAAAATTTTCGTTTGACAAAGTCGAGAGTGAGGGGAAAAAAGGGAGTGGGAGAGATTGTTGGAAAAGTCCGGTATGCCGGAGCAAAGTCGAGAACAAACCGGTCGCATTATTACGATTCTCATGACGAGATAAAACTGAGCGTTCAACAGCTCGTGCTGATAGAGCTCTTTTTCTCTCTTTTACTCTTTCCCAAACTTTTATTGCGCGTGATTCTATAATTTTTTTTCTTTCGTTCCTTTCAATTCGAAACTCGACCTGTACTTTATTTTCATCAAGTATGTACTTGAAAGTCCGAAAGTTTGGCTAACCGAAAAATCGACGAATGAATTCTCTTAAAGATTTGTCGGAAAAACTCCGACGATACTTGATAAATTTTTTTCGACAATTTAGGATTTAAAATTTTTCACCAAAGTCAAATTCCTATTGATTTTTTATTTATCTATCGAAGGCGCTTTATTATTGATCAATTAAAAAAGTCAATAAAAATCCCACTATTTCCAAAGTTCATGTCTGAACATAATTTCCTCGCAGTTTTGACTAATCTAAAAAAGTGCCATTTCTTCGTCGAATAACAGCTCCCATTGCAATGAAGTAATTATAAATTTTTATTTATTTTTTATAATCTCCGTGTGAGTCAAAATCAATTTTCTGCCGCGCATAATTACCTCCTATAATGCAAATACGTATCTTTATTATAGAGTCGAGCGTATTTTAATGGCTCGTAAAATTACGATTTGATACTTAATGAGAAAGATATATATATATATATATATGTATATAATCATCATCGACATCACTGGTCAATGAGCAATGAAACGACAAAAAAAATATCTCAATGATACAATATCATATTGATCGTGAATCGCCAAAGTTATGGAAAGAGATCGTTAATGTCGATAATTATTGAGGCCCAGTTCCACAACCATCAGTTAAACCTGGTTGTGGAACTGGGCCTGATTCTCAACTTACGACGAAAATCGGTGATAACTCATATAGAAAAAAAATTGCAGTCATTTCAGTGAACCGATTCAATTTTGGCCAAAATGGAAAAATATTTTATTTATTTATTTATTTCTTTAGAACCTTATATTGATGTATTATACCCTCCTGAACAGGAATCTTCCAATTATTTTCTCAAAATTCAAAATTTCTTTGTATTCTTCGATGAAAAACGTTAAATTGCAACAACATACGCGCACGTCCGGATATATTTCTGGATGTGATTTAACCAAGTTCTCGAAACATTTTGAAAATCTCGAAAGAAGAAATTTCCGCGAAAATAAAACTTACTTTTCGAGGAAGCAAACAACGCTGTCCGCATATAAATTTATATGCGTCGTTTGATATATTTGCCGGTGAAAACGATAAGAGGGGGAAAAAGAGAGAAAGAAAAAAGAGAGATAAATCAAATCATCATCATCACTCATCGATGATACGAGCTACATTTAGTTTGAAGCGAAAAAAAAGTTTCTTCTTTTTCTAACCGGCATTTTTACTGGTCCGAGAGGATAAATTCACTCGTGAAAGCTTGGCGGAATACGATTCGAGGTTCCACTTGATCCGCGCACTGAAAAAAGCTTACTGCGTCAGTAACGTTATTTTGCATAGCTGTCGGTTATCCGCCTGTTTCCGCCAATCGACCTATACATACTGCCACGAATGCCATGTATCATACTTCACAGTAACGCTACAATGATAATGCCGTGGCAAGCTATATTAACATTGGCACGGCAGCGTTTCCTTATACTGCTGTCATGGCTATACCAGTGAACACGCGCATTCAACTGACGAGTCTGACAACCTCTGAGTTCCATCGTATCTTGAACGCTTACGCGCTTTCAGTACGAATCTATAGATATACATCGGCATATAAAATGCTACAAGATGTAGCGCTTCAGCGTCCAAGACGAACGCAGCCATAGATACATGACATAAACATATACATTTTATTATTTTCAAATTTGATATGAGATACATTTATAACCTAAATTATATTTAATTCAATCACACGAGAATAATCGATAAGGATTAATAATTAAAAAATATTTTTATATTTTTCAATTATTCATCCTTATAAACTATTCTCGGGTGATTGAATTCAATATTTATAGATTATAAATGTATTTTATAACCTAATGTAATTTATAACCTCAACATTCTCGCGTGATTAAATTAAATATTTAGGTTATAAATGAATCTAATAACCTTATGTATTTTATAACCTAAATATTCTCGCGTGATTGAATTCAATATTTAGGTTATAAATGTATATGATGGGTCTCATACGGTGGTTACCTGGCATACATCTGCGGTTGACTAAGATACCAGAATATGCTCTCCATTCGCATATATTGCATATCCACCATGGCTATGCTGTATAACCACCATGTCTGTATGGCGAGGGCCCACCGCCAGCACACTGAAATATAGCTCGTGGGCCTATACAAAATGGCTCGGCGCACAGTACAGCTATGTGGGAGACCGTGGCGATAAAATATGCGGAAGCGCACAAGAATATGGCGACTGTGGCAGTAAGCTTTTTTCAGTGCGAAACGAAAAATAACAACATTGGCCGAAATGTTATGGTGTGGAATAAATAAATTAACGATCAATTTTATGAACGAATGTACGTGGAGAACCGCGAATGTGCCTCGACAAAGGCATAAAATTACAAACGAAAATAATAAAAAAATACATCAATTTGTATATTTCATTGCAACGTGCTGCAATATTTCCTTTTACGCGATAATTTATAATACGTTGTCGTTAATATTCGTGTTTACGAGCTCTCTCGGGCTTTGTGCTTTCATCACTCTTTTTCTCGTTTCCATGCAAATTGTTCGTCGTCATGAAAGTATATTATCCATTCGCCCCAGAGTTGTACTATAATAGTCATGACGATGATATTTTTCACCATTTATTTTCGTACGATGTAACGGAAACAAAATTTTCTAAGTTCATTCCTTTCAATTTTTTTTTTCATATTCCCCAGATATTTATGGCGATGCTTGGAGGCGGCAGAAAATACATCGATATAAGGTTCTAAAAACATTAATAAAAAATTTTTTTTTTGCATTATGGCCAAAATCGAATTGGTTCACTAAAATGACTGTAATTTTTTTTCTAAATGAGATTCAACTTGCGCTAATTCTTTTCGTAATCGTTGAAACTTCAAAACCCCGTTTGGTTCATTCGATTCGGACATTTTTCAATTTTTTGCAAATTTTTAAAGTTCGACCATCGACTTTTGGGAATTTTTGGAAGCAATTTATTTTGTAATATATAATTTATTTTTTCGTAATTATAAACAGGTTAGATTCCATATAGTTGATTTTTTGATGAAATTCATTTTCCTCCAAAGTTTTTAAAGTAAAAAATAGTTCGATTGCATTTTAGGATTTTTATCAAGAACTTCACAAAAAAGTGAATTTGAGAAAAAAATTTAATTTTCATAGAATTGAAAGGACGAAAAATTCAACGTCGTATTAATAAACATTATTCTTGGTCATCGGAGTCAATGATAATTGCCCCTTGAGCGGGGATGAGGATTTTCTCTCTCTCTCTCCCTCTCTCTCTCTCTCTCTCTCTCTCGCGCGCGCGCGCGACTAAGGACTCGAAATATCGGGAGAGACGCGCGAGAGCAACGCCGGGTTATCGCTGTTATTAGCCTTCTCGCAATCACCGAGTTGCTTTATTCTCCTCGAAAAGTTTTCTCTTCGTTTTCTCATTCCATTCCCTCTCCTCTCTCTCTCTCTCTCTCTCTCTCTCTTCAGGATGGAGCGAGAAAAAGAGAGAGAGAGAGAGAGAGAGAGAGAGGGAAAGAGCATTAGAGTCCGATTCATCTTGAGCGTAACGATGGCCCCACGCGATTACATCTCAGCACGTGCGTGAGTCCCCTCCTCAGAGTTCTTTTCACGTCGCGTACAGTCATCGACAAGATTCTCTGGCACCGAGCCCGAGAAAACATAACGAGGGAGAAAGAGAGATCTTGTTTTTTTTTTCTTTCATCTCTTATTCCCCTTTTTTGCTTCAATCAGTTTTTTTCCATCCGCATTTTAGCGTCGACTTTTGCGCTTTATCAGTTCTAGCTCTTATTATTTGCGAATATACCCGTCCAATATTTTTTTTCTAACATTATTAACAGAGAAATTGAGCAGATTTGAGGTTTACTGAAAATTATTTATCCTCAATTTCACATTTTTCAATTTTATTTTTATGTATAAATAAATAATTGACATTTTAAGGAATTTAGCGGTACTTTGAATGATGGGACAATTTTTTTTTCTTTAAGAAGAGACTCCAAATTCCGTCTCAGCGCGGTTATTAAAGCAAAGAGATATAATAGAGTTGACAATTTGTACACATTTTTCTTGAAAAGGATTTAATAGAATAAAAGTTTTAAAAAATACATGGTTGAGCCGCCTACTATTATTATTTCTTATTTTATTATTATTATTATTATTATTATTATTATTATTATTATTATTATTATTATTTTAATATTTACACTTCAAATTATCAATTTTTGAGATGAATGTATCAAATAATCCATCATATAGAAAATGGTGTAACAAGCTTTTACGATTAAATTGATGTTTATCATTCCCTCAAGTGATTAAAGGGAAAAAATGATAATTTGGATCGCTTAATCCAGCGATGTCTGCCGATTAAATCGAGGTCTTTCCTCGTCGTCATACTTTGTCATGAGAAACTCTCTCTCTCTCTCCCTCTCTCTCGTATTTTATGGGCCGGAGAACAAACTTCTTTGTCTGGTTACATCATTGCTATCACAAAGTGCGCCTCAAAGTCGACGATTAGCGCTCTTGTAAAAGTGAGAATACACCAAGAAGACGTTTATTTCGACGATGATAATGGATTGAGGGATAAAATAATAATAATAATAAACAATTGCAAAGTTTTTACAATTGCGATAACTCCGATTTTATTAATTCGACGATGATTGATTCTCCCCTATCATTTATTATTTTTCTTTCTTATTGCAAAGTGAATTACTTTCTTCCAGCATCGAGATTCATCGACACGAATTCATTGGATTCTTTTTTTTCTCCTTCTTTCTCGAGCGTCGAAATTAATTCCCGCATAATGCAATTGTTATCAGTCGTCGAAGTGATATCAATGAAAATTACACGTACACTTTCTTATCACGAGACGAGTAGACAATAATGTTGCCATTAAAAATTTTGGGAGTCATAAATGGTCATAAATTAAAAACCCACAAATTGTGAAGAGCGAAGAACATTTTCATTTTTTTTCCTTCGAGTTACATGATTATTTCGACTCTCAGTTCAATCGCGAATACTTACGGGCTTCTTTCTTGTGCGATATCTTTTGACATTTTTTTTACCCTTTTTTTTAATTAATGGTTTTCTTTTTGTTCCTTTTTTCTTGTGTCGAATTCTCGCGTGGATGATTTTGCCCCAAGTCAAACTGTACAACTGCGGATGAATGGTCTCTTTTCTTCTCTTTTACTCGCTCTCTTTCCCTCTCTCTCCCTCCCTCTGTCTCTCTCTCTCTCTCCTGCTCTTTTTTTGCGCATTCTTTCGTTTGCCAGGAAGAAAGAGGAAGTCCATTGAAAAACGACCTGGGCACCAGCCACGTGAACACATCATCGTGAGCCTTTATTTTCTCTCTCTCTCTCTCTCTCTCTCTCTCCCTCTCTCTTTCAGTTCTCATTTCAAACGTGTGAAAAGATCCCGCTGTGTGTGGCGGCCATCGTGGTTTTGAGACTCGAGAGATTACAAATAGTCAGGTTCGCGAAAAAAAAGTATTATTGTGAATTATTATTTTTTTTAAATCTTAACTATCCAATTGTACAGAAATTTGGTATTTCAAAATCTTTGGTAATTTGTGTAAAAATATTCAATTATACAGGATTATACATATACTAAGGTTTGCACACAAGGTAACAAATTTGGTGGGTTTAAAAAAAATTGAAAAATTGATTTTCTCATTTGTACGACTTCAAATAACCTTCAAAGCCTTCGCAACCTTCAAATAACCTTCGCAACAACATAATGATGTTGGTGTTATTGTTATTATTAGATTACTTTTGCACTGTTAAGATAAATTGGGAAGCTATAGTACTACAAAAACAATAGTGTATAGCAACTTACAGTATTTTTTTGTACTCACTCCCACTCGTTCTCTCTCTCTCTCTCTCTTTCCCTCTTTTATAGAGCTCTCGGTACACCGACGGTAGGCGTTTCCAGCGTCATTATAAATCAGAGTTAAACACGCTAATTATATCGAGCCTCGGGTATACACTAGCCGAGGTGCGGCGGTGAAGTTGGTAGTCAGTGGTTCTCAAATTCACGTTCGGTGCGAAAATTTAAAAAGGCCCAAAATCCTGCGCCGAATTATTTTCGCCCTCACCGACACGACGAATAGCGAGTGACGATATCGAGAGATAAATAACCACGTGTAGAGTGAATATAATTCATATTCTTCTCGTTCAGAGTGTCTCCCGTGTTTTTTTCAGTTTTTTTTCCCTCTTCCATTCTCGTCATATCGGCAAATCGGGTTTTTTTTCCTCTCCCATCTTCCTCCCTCGCTCAACCATCTCGGTCCCTCCCGAGGAAGCTTCTTGAATTATTCAACTCTCCCTTGGAGAATTTCTGCGATCAATTTTGCTGCCTTTTTTTTTGTTCTCTTGAGAACCACTGATTCGTCTTCCTCGTTGATCCGCAGGCTCTCTTGGACTCTCCCTCCCTCTCTCTCTCGGTCGGAGAGTTCATCTCGAAACATTTCTGCACGAGAAAGAAACGAGAAATCCCTCTGTTTACATTAGAGTGGCCTTTATTCGAGTCACCGAATGAATTCTCATAAGGTAAACCACCAAAATTCACTCCGAATCGATGAATACAAATCCTGTAATTATTTTGAATTTTTTTATGAATATTTAATTCCTCATCTCTCGCGGTATGATTTTTTGAAATTTTATCGTGAGGTTAATAATAGGCCTGTAATTTTGAATTTTGGTCCAAATTAGAGGAAATATTATTGTGTGACAAAAAGTGACCATTTTGTTTTTAAAATTTTGTACGAGTTCTGACATTCCATTTTTATTTTACTATAATCATCTGGAAGTTCAGACTCCGTCGGAACAAAGAAAATCAATTTTCAAGATTCACCGCTTCTCGAGGGATTAATTGTTTGTATGCAAATTTTTGTTGATTACAATATCGATTTTCATTAATTTGGTGCCAATTTGGCGAGTGGCCGGATGAAAATTTGTTCATACCCGAAATAACTCGTCCACCCTAATATACAAGAAGCCGAGGGTTTCTTCAGTCGTTTCGTTCTTCTTCTGTCCGGAGAAGGAGAGAAGGGACGAAGCTATCGGGGATTGCGGAGTGCGAGAGAATTCTCTCTGGATGGTAGTATTTCACGGTAGAGAAATAAAAGCAAGAGAGAGAGAGTTGCCCGAAGGGTTTTACCTCTCTTGGTCGCGAGAAGGTCTGAGCCGCGCGCGCGCGCGCGCGCGCGCACACACACACACACACACACACACACACACACACACACACAAATCTTTTTCAAAGTTCTCTCTTCTGCGACCGCGCAATGAACGACGCAAACAGATAAAAAAGGAGGGAGGGGGAGAGAGAGAGAGAGAGAGAGAGAGAGAGTTAGTTGGCGATTTCTATATAACCCCCGAGATAACGAGCGAGATTACGATAGTAAATCATATATTCGTGAAATACCTCCGCGTACAATTTTTCAGCTTGTATCGATGCGAAAATCATTTTCACGATGAAGAAAGAAATTGCGACGAATTTTGAACAATTTTTTGCTATTTTTTTGCTATTCCAAATATACATTTTAATTTATTTTGACAGTATAGAAAAAGGATTTTCTCTCAGAGGGTTTATTCAACACACATTGAAGTATGAAAAAAAAAATTTATCATTATCTTGATACAAAATAGCGGCGACAGAGGCCATTTTTGAGGTCGCCTTTTATTTTATTATTGCCTTTCATTGAAACTACCCGCCGGGAGGACGAATTTTTAGTAAAGTGTAAGACCAGAAACAAAAAACGATCAAATTTTTAAATCTATATACCATTACTATCAATATGCTATGAAAATTAATGAGAATTTATTTGTAATAAAATTTAGGAGAATTGGTGCACTTTTCCAAAATTGAATGCGGCAACATCGAGGATTAAACCGTTTAAAATTTTTTTCACCGCAAGACCAACTGGATATTGTTCTTAGGAGCTTATTTTTTAACCCTCCGCGGTCGCACTGGATCATTGAAAACCCGAGCGAAATTCCACTCGGAGATTTCTTCGCTCGGATAACTATTTACAACGTAAAAAACAATAACTTTTGGGCTTTAATAAACATTGATTGACATTCAACAAACATTGAGAAGTAGTCAGGAATTTGTTTGGATTTTTCGAAGCAGTTTAGCCCGTTGAAAATTGTACGCGGATACAGAAGACCCAGTGCGACTGCGGAAGTATCGAAATTATAGTGCGATCGCGGAAGGTTAAACTAATAAGAGAAATAATAATTTTTCCCAAATCCTAAAGTAATCCCTTAAGATGGGCACAAAAATCGTTTTTGGGCGTATTTTTTTCCTATTAGCACTGTTTGAAAAATTCGATCCTGACGAGATTCGCGAAGGGGATTTAAATGCACGTGGGCTTGAAAAAAAAATGGTTGAGAACCACTGATCGTTGTTCTTCGACGCACATCCCTTTGCCGAGGGATTAGTAGACACAGATACGGGCGCACACACGTTTTATAAAACACTCGTGCGAACGACAAGAAGCTTGAAAGAAGAAGAAGAAGAAGAAGAAGAAGAAGAAGAAGTGAGAAAGACTCTCGTTCGTCTTCCTGCACGCCGGTTCTTCGGGGTCTCTTTCTTCTCCGTACTCTCTTTTTCTTTTCTTCACCATTCTTTTTTTTCTTTCCTTCCTCTTCGCCCTCTCACCGCGTTTATGAACTCCCCGTTTGTGAAACGCGTGAAAAACCGCGGACTCGCGAATCCCCTTTAATCTTCAACTTCTCTCG